>JBAMAZ010000307.1:0-12517 GCA_037043665.1 Drosophila differens
GTGAACAGTTACGTATTGCTGTCTTTGGTGAGATCGGAGCTTTGCTAAGATACTACTGCAGGAAACTAAGGAGTAAGTGGGAGGTCTTTCTAACGGTTAAACATGACGTTGCAGAGGTTTGCCACAACTCGAAAGTATCATTTCTTTGCTTTTCGCTGCCGTATAGTGCGCGTGTGTGGTGGGAGAGAGGAGATGCCTGTTGTGGGTGGGGATCTGCGGGTGGTCGAGTCGGTCCGGTGGGTCCCATTGCAGTGGATAAACGCCAAGACAGAGGGGCTTGGGGGTGGGTGGGCGATAGAGCAAATCTGGAAAGCAAACGAGATGTTTGGTAAGGAGAACGGACGCACAGACATCTAGAAGAGAAGAGTGTCGGCATATATGTTGAAGGCACTCGGATACTACTATTCCGAGCCACTACAGGTTTCATACAGCGCATGACGATACTAGAAATGAAATCTTCTACTACTGGAACTCCAGGCTCGAGGCACTCATTGAAGTAGAATCTTGTGTTTTTTTTACGAGGGAGGCTGCCTTGCGGGTAAAATGAACTGCGATTACGGCATACGCAGAGCAAAGGAGACGGGGTGATCAGAAAGGACCGAACCCGCTTGCTGCCAGGCACTTCCTCTAGGTTGCTGTCCCACCAGTATTTCTTCAGGGCCCACGAGGAACCACCAGAAGAGAAAGCCGAAACAGCTACCTAACAAGCGAGCCCCCTTGAAGTCGGACACCATAATCACGTCATCTATCGTGTTGCGGAAACGCCATCGGCCATACTTCTTCACATTGCAGTAGTTATTTGCCCAACTGCCAAAGCACCACATGCAACAGAGGCACATGATACAGGAACCGCCGAGACTGAGAAGGCTATGAAAGGCGCGCATGTTGCGATGCGTACTACAAGTGGGAACCACCATGGAACCGATGCGGGTGGCGGCCATGCTACGTGCGAGCTGCCTCATCTGCCAATCGATGCTAACTTTGCTTGTTAGATGCACTATTCTTTTAAAAAAAACACGATCAAATGATGGTTGTACAATGTTCGTCTTGGATGGTGTAGCTTGGAAAGGAGATATAGAGTGAAGATAGTGTATTACTCGTCTCTCAAGCGTAGGCATTGAAAGGGAGAATAAATCTGACTTGGACTCGGTGAGGAAGGCGACATGGTGCCCTGAGCGTTGGACCGAGAGGGTCTGCCATGATCTCAGTGGCTGCACTGATTCCTGCAGTGATTGCCACTATTGCTGCAGCGAATCCGCAGAATTCTGGTATAATCTGTTGCCACCGCTGCGCTTTCGGAGACGACCACCACTACCACCACCGCCACCTGCTCGGACAGAGGCATCGAAACCCTCCGCAAGACTCGCCATTTCCTCTACGAGCGGCAGTAGCAGGTCCTCGGCTGAGCCGGATAGACGTGCAATACTCACCCCTCCACTATCCTTCGGGAAAGACGCCGACAGCCCTTCGGATGGTATGGTCGTTGCCTTTTGACCCAGCAGGCGGCCACGCTTCTCGGCGATGCATATGTGTATATTCCGACATGCGATGCGACGCTGTGGCAGCGGCAGTGACGGCATGAAGAGACAAGCTTTGTCGATGACGAGCTGCCAGAAATCCTCAGGGACATCTTAACCGTTGACCGCTGATTCCAACCCGCAGTGGTGCTGCCTAAAAGTGGGTACTGCTGTTACTCCACCGGAAAGACAGCGCATCTCAACTTTATGCGACGAATGCGGTGCCAGGGTAAAACTGGGGAGCCTCGCGAGGGTCGATGAGATCTTAAGGAAATGGTATGGGTTTATAAAACTGGAGTCCCGATGTTGCAATGTAGTGGCAAGCGCCCACGTAATGCGAAGAAGGGCATCCTTTTCCTTGCGGAGGTCACCTTGATGGGAGGCAGCAGGTTTGTAGTGTTTAGGCCCTGTCGCCGCCGCTTGGATAGCCTTGCCATCACCCGCGACAGATGGTGGTGAGGGTGGCGATGGGGAGGTGGGCGGCCCACGCCCTGTGCGGTCGGCGTGACGGTACGGAGGCCAAAGGACAGGCAGAAGTACGCGAAGCATCGAAAAGGCATGAACAAGTGCGGTAAAGTTCATTCCATGGCGCTGTGTAATGAGAAACCCAAAGGTTTGTGTCACGAGGTAGGTCTGCGTCAGGGTGACTTCCAAGGATGTTTCACAATGCGCCTCGACGTAGTGAGAGGTAGACTGCAGTAATGCCTTTATGCGATCCACCACGCGCTGCCTTGCGGCCACCGACATGTCGTCGACTTGGAGGCAAGACAAGGCCTCGAGGCCATTGATGGCGTCTTGTGCAGTACCGAGGACGGTACTGACGGCGTGCGCATCGGTGGACTGCTTGGTGGGTGCCAGGCGCCACTGTGGGGAGTGAAGCACAAAAAAGAAGACGATGCGGTCCACTGCGAAGTCGGTGAGATCCCGACGGAACGCCACGAGGGCCGCAGGAGAAACCGCATCGGCCTCGTCATGAGCAGTGTCACTGCGTGCCCAGGCGGTCTTCCGCTGCTTTTCAAGCCATAGAAGCTCACGGAATAGATATCGAAGCGATCCCATAGTGTCTCGGCATGTGGAAACGGTGGAATCCGAAGCTAAAGCTATTAGACCCGTCCGCAACGCCGAAAGTGGCAGGTGCAATCGGTCGTCTGAGAGGCCATGCTCCGCCACAAAACCAAAGTCACGGCCGTGGAGCTCGCAGCACACGACGGCATTCGCGGCGTGGGCCTCCCAGAAGGTTCGAAACCGAAGGCGAAGCCGCTCCCTCTCGTGCTTGCGCTTCTCGAGACCAAAGTCCGTCCGCAGCTGCTTGCACTCCATCAAAAAATGCGACAGGGAAACAACCGATGGAACGTCGCTCGCACGCTCGGTGGGGATGGAAAAATTTGCGTTCTCCATGCCCCGGCGAGCCGTGTCACGTGCCGCAGACACACGGTCGTGGATGCTGCGGAGGTAAGATGCCGTCTCGGCAGTGCTAAGTGTCCCATCCGTCTGTGCCCGTCGCCTCGCGGGCCGTTCCATGGCATGTTCGAGAAGCACCATGCGCTCCAGCTTGAGTTGCGCCTGCTTCTTGTCTAAGTGATTATGACGCGCTCGGAGGACCAATGACGACGCCCCAAGGAACTTGACTAGAAGGCACTGCGAATGCCGCATCTAAAAATGATTTGTGCAGTCGAGGGTACACGTTTCTGGGTGCTTTGATTTCTGTGCGAATGTACTCCGTGTGGTTTCAAAAGAACAAATGGGTTAGAATGGTGCCATTAATTAGCCGCGTGAGGAGGGGGGGGGGTGAGGTGAACAGAGTGTTTAATGAGTGTGGGGGCATGTGTCCCTAGCAGGTAGTGCGCTTTGTGCGGGGAAAAAATACGTTTCTCAACGAATTCGCGAAGTGCTCCTCGTAGCGTCCTACCAGCATGCCTTCCAGTGAACAACGTTTCCCTCCGATGCCACCACCTCTGCCGCAGTGATACGCATCTTGAGTAGTTCCGCAGCGGACAACTGCGAGACTAACGAACCGCCGAGCAGCGGCAGCCACCACGGCTTATCAGGTAGAGGAAGTGGTTGTGGGTTCAGCCAGTTATTGCCCTTGTTGACCTCCGAATTTCCAAGGTAGCTGTCACCGTCACTGCTTTCCTCCTCCCTCTTCCTCCAACGATACAGTGTCATCGGAGGTGCTGCTTGTACTTTCCTCAGAGCTCTCATCGGAATAGGATGCGGAGCTATCCTCTTCCAGGATGGATTCCGCTTCAGAGTTTCCACTCGTACTGCTGGCACTGCTGTGGAGGCGCTTTCTCGGCCTCACTGTCACAGATAGTTTTGTTCTCTCATCCTTGATGGCAATAGTCGTTGTCGATGTTTCGACGGAAGGCCTCTCATCCTTCTGGAGTGGTTGTGCAGTTGAGGACACCTTTTTCCTGCGCCTGAGATCCCGCTGTTTGGCGCGTGTGATCTTCTCTGCGTGCTCCATGACCTCATCCCCGCAGTGCCGCGCGGCTTCCACTGGCAGCTCTTGCATAAAATTGTTGTGAAGCCCTTCGCCTGCGATGATAGCCGGGACTGTACCGGACTTGGTGACGCGCGCCAAGAGCAGCTCGATCGCACCGGGAGCAGTGCGCTGCGTGCGGGTGTACGCTTCCTTCCAGTTTTCATCAGAGTTTGTGTGCCAGGCGCCATTACCTCTACCCTTGCCGCTTCCTTGAGGATTCGCGGCGGCAGTACGCTTCGCTCGTTGTTGAAGAACACGCGTGTAAACACGGTACCCGAAAGCTGAAATAAGCGCAGAGCGGTACGGGGGCTCCCACAACTCAGCATTGGATAGATGATCGGCAGTCAAAGTGGAACTCAGCTTAGCGCGAGGTGGTGCCGATGTTCCACTGGACGCGGTGGTACCTGGGACGGTATAAAGTAGGTTCTGGATAGAAACAAGATTCGACACTGTGTAGCGAATAGTACTACCATGAAGGACGTGTGCCGCATAGGTGTGCAGGGTTACAATGCAGGACGACAGCCTCGGGTGCGCTACTGCACGCTAGACAGTCAGCGACGGTATCAGAGAAAACCATGACACTTCGCGCGTCGACTTGCGAACAGAAGAGAAACCGCATGAGTTGCGCTTGGTAGACAGGAGTTGAGGAGAGCGGCATCACCAAAATGACGTCGCGTCCAGCGATGACGCCATGTAGACGACCAGCCAAGTCTACAAGAGGTGACGTGGCATGCGCGCTGCTAGTATTGTTATTCGCCGCCTTACGGCCTAAATTTCGTTGGGCTAGCGGTACTGTCCCCAAGATTGTGCAGCAGAAGTAAGCCAACATGTCCTCTGTAATGGGTCGCTGCAGGTGATAAGAGGGCTGGATGTCACCAGCATCGCACATGTAGGTAGCGAGATGCCCCACATACATGATGAGTGCCTTCTCCACCCGTGGGACGTCGCATGCTGAGTCCTCATGTTTATGGAGTGATTATTCGAGGCCACAATTAAGCCTCGGTGAGGAAACGAGGAGAAATGTTTAAGGTTTGTAGGATCTATACGACGTGAGGTAACGGAGGTGAGGACTTACCCGCTTAGACGCCCTTACTCTATCTCTTTCCCCTGCCTCTCCTATCTCTGACAAGCAACCAGACAGAGAGATATGTCGAGATAAGTTAATAGTTTGCGTGCATTTGAGCACCCGCAGAGATTATTGATGCGCCCCTGCAGTGCCTGAAGGATAATCATCGTTTTTATTTTCTCCATTACCGTTCTGCCACGTGAGAACGCAAACCTGGAGGCAGCACTTCCTCTCCTCTCAACTAGTCAACTGTGAAGAAAGAGAATCGCGGAAGTGGTGGACATAGACTGTGTGTATGTGTGTCTAAAATCAATAGGATCCAAGAAAATGAACATATGGGGTAACAATTACGGGAAGAGATTTTTACATTGGATTGTCGCATGGAGAGGGAGGCACCGAGAGCACTGGGTTTCGATCGCTCAATGGTGGGGCCACAGAGTCGCTTCATTCAAATTCCGCACTTCTCCGGTTCACCTTTTTTTGCTTGACGACTCCCTTTGTTGGAGAATTCGCGGTGAGTGGGACGGGGTGTGACAGGGAAACTGCTAGCCGCCGCGTCGTTGAGGTACTTTCCCGCGAGAGAGGAAGGGAAACTCACCCAAACAAGACAACCATTCTTTGGGAAGTCAAACGGCCTAGGGGCTAGCGAGCGGTTCAAGCCAAACCGCGCTAGAACTCTCGGCGGAGGCAGAAACTGCCGGTCGTTCGGCTCCATCGTCAAGACCGTGATGTTGCCCAACATGTCCCCGAAAAGAACACGCTGCTGTGGACCTGCCAACCCGCAGCATACCGCCCCACGAAAGGAGGAACACCAAAGCTCTGGGAATACCTGAACGGTAGCCTTCTCTACAGGATGGTCAGACCTTCGGCTAGTCGTCGAGTGCACGTGGTCATTTATGGAGCGGTTCTGCTGGAATTTCACTACGTCGCTGACAACGAGACTAAACTCATAGAGGGAAACCGAGCCGTCTGCGCGACACAGAAAAAAACAGTTGGGGTAGTAAGAACAGGGAGCGAAGAGGCCGAACGTGAAGGGGACCACGAGCGTCACGTGATCCTCGTTCCTTTTATCGATTCGTTCATCACCAGAGGTGTGGGAAGAGGAATTTGACGACGCCAAGCCTCGGGCAGACGCCCCGGGACGGCCGACCCCTTCAGTAGACGGGGTTGCGTTGAATGTATGCAAGACCACACCAGTAGCGACGTCGGATAGGACGACCTTTTGCGCGTCCACCGAGAGAAGGACGTTGCCTTGGTCATTGAAGGTCGAGGTTAAGATGGGACCGCGGTGTATCAACAAAAGCGCTTGGTGTCGGCCCGTCACCGAATTCCAGATGTGCACTGCGCCGGCCTGGCACCCCGAAGCGACCAGGTCCCCATGAGACTGCATTGCGATAGTAGAAATGGCATCCTTATGCCCATTGTACACACACACGGCAGAGTGCTGGCGCCGATCCCATGCGTGCCACAGACGACAGATCCCATCACGGGCACCAGTAACGACGTAGCGAGTATTGGATGAGAAAGCCGCGCAGGTAACAGTGGAGGGATGCGGTAAGATGCCCACACATCGCATCGATGCAGTGTTGTACACGATGGTCGTACCATCGTTCCCGGAGGTAGCAAGCAGGGACATGTCGGAGGTGACACAAAGCTGCTTGATGACGGTGTTGTCCTGTGCAGAGTAGGTGGCCATCGGAATCATGGTATCATCGTAGAGGGACCTCACCACACTGAAGAACTCGCCAGACCCACAAGACACGATAATGTCCTCCATGCGAGAGAGGAAGGCGACATGGCTGACAGCCCCGGCGTGACCAATAGAGTGATCTACGGTGATTCTTTTCAGGAGGGTGCCGTAGGGCACGGGTGGCCGCTTCAGGCGCCGTGAGGGTTCCTGGAGGATGAGGTCTGGCGCGGCGTCCTGGGAGAGGGAGAGGATAGCCCCACCGCTACTCGTACCGTCCGTGGCGTTGTTCAAGCCGTCCTGTTGGAGGGAAGCGCGCGCGCGACGCCGTCCAAGTCAATGAGGTAGGGCATGTCCTTCAAGACGGTGGGGTTTTGAAACACAGCCACCCCACCGGTCGGTGTAGTCAAGGCCAACTGTCCTGGGGTGGTCCCGAACTCTCTCTCATCAGTCAAAAAATCGAGCTCATCAGTATTGAAGCCATCAATGAGCGATGAACCACCAGCCTGCGGGTAGATACCGCCTAGGCGAGACTTGCGTGCTGGACTTCCGCCGACGGCTGTCATTTGCCCGGATCGAGAGGACATCGCCTGCGTGAAATCCCAACTACCCACCTCAGTGAGATCGCCGGAACGCTCCATTGCACGCCGCTGGCCCATGATGCTACCTGAGAAAAGATCCGCTGAGGCAAGCTCCTGTGACGACAAGTCCGATCGTTGATTGCGAACGTTGGCAATGCGTTTAGCCAGGTGCCGGTGGATAAGCCGGAGATCGCCGCCCAGCGGGAGGCGGCTGACCTCTTTCGAGAGTGTGTCAATCTCAGAGAGGTCAGGAGCATCGAAGACCCGTCGCATGTAGGCTTTGAAGGAGGTACTGTTGCTTCCGGCAACCACGCTTTCCAACATGGGCGATACTGCCATCCGATGGTTCGGGAGGTGCTAAAATGCAGTAGAATATGCTGCTGTCAATGGATGCACTTAACGCCTCTCTATTCACAGAGATGCTTGGAGAATGAGACGAGTTGAGTGGAAGGGTAGAGGAACACTAGCGTCATACTTCTTCAACGGTTAAGTGGACTTGGACTACAATACAGAACCATGTGAACAAAATGAAAGCCGCTCCGTCGTTGTTCGTTAGAAAACAAGGTCTTTGATTTACTGGAGATAGGATTGCGCAAGACCATTCCTCAGCGAGTCCGCGTCGGTAACTAAGAGATGACTTCCTTAAAGGAGATAGAGATTAAGTTGCATGTCAATCGTTTGGTGTTGAAGCACATCTCCACGCTCGCAAGCGAAGTGGTGGTGAGTCCATTCTGTTCACCCTCGTGAAAGTTTGTGGCGACTGAAGCACCGGCATCTGAATAAACCTTTCACTGCTTTTTCTTGGCGCTGGCAATAGCAACCGGCTTCTCCTCTCCTCCGAAGCCTCTTTGGCGCGGCGCTTCCCGTCATTCAGGCCGGAAATGACCTGGACTACGAACGTCAAGAGGCCCACACCCACCATCATAGGGAGATGCCACCACGGTCGCACGAACTCCCCGCGCGTGAACACGGCCTTGGAGGGAGGGACGTAGGCATGCATCCACACTCGCTCCAGGACACCGTTCGCCAAGGGTATCTGGGCGGCCACGGAGAACTCGTGCTCGGAGAGGAGGCGCACTGTGAACTCACCCTCTGTGGACCCTTCGACAGAGGCCTTCAACGGCGCAGAGGCCACGCGGCTGAGGGGAGCCACGTCGCTGATTGGGCTCACTGCCATTGCGGGATGCTCCGCGCGGAAGGAGATGTCCACAGTAACCGAGGGGTCCTCAGAACCCTCCTGGATGGCTTCTGAGACCTGCTGTAGGGTGGCAAGGTCGGCAGGGAGGAGGTAGACCTGCAGGAGGCCACCTGTTGCGTTGAGGTGCTTCATTGTGAGGTCGAAGGAGAGGAAAGTGGGCGCTCATCACCTGCGTAGCAGAGGCAGCGTCCGTCGAAGGGTTTCCTGTGGCATGCAGGCTGGATAGGCGGTCATCAAGGAGCTCGCGCTCGCGACCGAAATGGGGCAGCGCTACTTGGTGAGGGAGTTTCAAGGTGGCTTGTCCATGCGGAATGAGCTCGCCGTGGAGTCGCTCAGGGAAGTTCAGTGAGCTACGGATGCGAAGGGAGGCGTTGAAGACACCGAAAGACTGTGTGACGACACTGACCTCGAAGTCTTGCGCCAGAAGGGTCTCAATCGCGGGAATCGCCCGAGCTTTGGCGGGAATGGAGCTCCCGCTACAAAGCTGAAGGAAACAGAGGAATGCACCGAAAAAAAAGGCTACTTTCGGCATTGTATCGTCGCGGGAGAGCTGATTGTGTGGAGTTGAAATGTACGGCGGGTCAGAGCCGACAGACTTTGCAAGCGAAAAAAAGGCAACGCCCGTGTGGGGCCGGCTAGAGTAACGGAATGTGAACGGGTCACACGGAGTCACAGAGGGGGCGCACCCGTTCATTCGTCATTTCCATGGTAACAATGTTTCGATAAACTGTATTGATCGAACGCGCTGCTGTACACCGCGAAGCAGATTCTGTTGCAATGGGCGGGGGGGGGTCACTGGCCAAGGGGGTACCTTCGCTGAGGATGAGGTTAACGAAGACAGCGAATAGCTGAAAAATGTGAACGGGCTACTCTCTCCATGTGCATATATAGGAGAATATCGTTAGGTGTCACCGTTCCGCATCAGAATACGCATCGGGCCACACACTTGAGGCTCCCCGTCATCACTGCCACTCCCCTTTGCGTTCTCTCCGCATCCTAGAACGTAGATGTAGTTGTGGTGCACGTGAATAGTGGCACCGTCGATACGGCGCGGTACGGTCCCGACGCGAATCGCAACCTCTGTCCAGTGGACCCTCTTGGTGCCCTTCGGAATGCACTCTCCGTTTTCGTCTTCGGTAGCATCCTCAAAGTCGAGTAGAAAAAATTTCAGCAAATGGCGCGGACTTGTGAGCTGCGATAGGACCACGATGTGCTTCCTGTCCTCGGTGGCGGAGACAGCCACATTTGGCATGGAGGGGAGTGCCCATTGTTGCTTTGACCATTGTACTCTCAACCACGGAGAGACGGTGGCCTCCTTCTCAGGGAAGGGAGTCTGTTCCCTGATAAGACTGCTCTGCCAGATGAAAGCGGGTAGTGTCAGTACCGAGACGAGATCGCAGCTCTCTTCTCTCTCGACCTCCTACGATAACCAATGTACCGTCTGCAAGGACCACCATGCGGTGAAACGCACGGGCTTCTGGCAGATACCCCCAAAGTGCGCAGAGGCCGCGATGGACCCCGCGTTTGGGTTGACGGGCCACTCCACGATGTAGCACTCTCCGCGTGTGCGGCACGACTCATCCAGGCCGCCTGACAATAGAAGTCGGTGTGGAGGCGAAGCCGCCGATGTCTCACGTGTTTCGTTGACTAGGGAAGGGAGTAGGACCACGTCGTGAAAGGCGCGCGTGGGGAGCTCGTATGTCGGCAACGCACTCCTTGCCCAGGTCGGTTGCTGTGTCGTCATGCCATTCACAGGGTCTGGAACGGGGAGCTGGACTGCCCAGACCTCGGTATGCGGAAGACCCTCTGATGCACTACTCATGCCGCCGAGCAGTACAAGCTGCAAGCGATCAGTTTCATAACAGGTGGTGAGTGTCGCACCGTACAGAGGAGGGGGCCGCACCTTGACATGCTGCCGTTCTTTGAAAGGATCCGGAATGATGAGGCGTAGCGTGGTGATGACCGTAAAGCTGCATGGTAGCGAGTGAGCGGGAAAGGCTATCGGTCGCAGCGTGTGGGAGGAAGGCGCGGGCCTCCGGATTGAAGACCTGTTTGCAACACTTTGCAGTGCCACCATAAATGTATAGCGTAGGCCTACCAGAACCGCCAGGGCCGGCTGCAACAGAGTGATAGTGCAGCCTGACGCTCGTGAGGGCTCCGTTGTGGTGAGTCTTTCCCGATGAAAGGCGATTCGGGATGAGTTTGCAGTCATCTGGTTGCAACGGCATCCATTGCCACGAGCACCTTTCCTGTAGCGCCTTGTATACAGTTTGGTACCACTCATCCCGCTCTTCACGTGGCAAAGCGCACCCAGAACTGCTCGAATAGACTTGTGGTGAATAAAAGGAGACGGTCCGCACACGGAGTTGTGGGGTCTGCATAATCCAAGGCCAGTATTGTATATCGTGCGCGGATGGTGCCACCCGGCGTGGGCCGGTAGCATAGTTGATATCCCTCTGATAGTTCGAGAATGCGAATGCGCCAGCGGCCCGTCCAGGCAGCCTGCTTCTCCACCTGCGCGGTGAGTTGCACTATTCCCCAGTTGGAGATCCCCGCCTGTGGAGAGGTGTTGCTACGGCTTTCGTCGTCTCGTGTGGGTCGAGGGGGCGTCACGTTGGACTCCTCAGCCGGACTGCCCGAGACGGCCTGGTGTGAGCTGCTTTCTGAAGCGGGAACTGAAGTGGCTCTGTCGTTGGAGTGATCGGCGGATAGCGGTGAGTGGAGGGCGGAAAACAGTGTCGACATCCACCGCTCGTAGGCGTCCCGGTCGGGGGCCCGGAGGGTCCAGCTGCCTCCCTCCAGGAGCCACACACGAAACTGTAATGTATCGCTGTTGGCGTCGGGCCGGCAATCGAGGGAAGCGACGGTACCCCACTTCTTCTCAGCGGCATTTTCCTCGATGCGGTAGGCGAGACGCGTGTCATCGAGTGTGAAGTAGCGCTTGTCCCACGCGAACCGCCAGTCGGCCCGCTTCTCGAGCCATGATTCGTAAAATACGCGTTCCTCCCCAGCCTTTCCCATTGGATTGTTTTCTTTCGTTGTACGTGTCCCCGTTCTACAAATGGGGAGGGTGCCTGAGTAAGCGAAGTTGCTTGCTGCGCTAGAGCTAAGAGTGCTCTACAACGAGAGTGACCAAACTTAAAAAGGGGGGCAACGAGGGTTAGCAGAAGTGGTGCAATGTCGGTATTCCAAGGCAAGTGGCTGCAAACGAACCTCGGGTGCGCACATGCTAATGATGAACGGAATCGTGCATGCCGAAAAGGCATTAGTCCGGAGACGAATGACCTCCTAAACTGTGTTCGTGTCGAGGAACCACTCATCATTTCCTCGTCCATCCCCAGTAGCTGGTGCAGCTTATGAGTGTTTCGTTCGCGCCACGCGACTGGGCTAGTGCAATGGTTTCTACCGCGGCAACCTTATCCCCATGGTTCATGGCGTAGGCCATTAGCAAGTTGGTCTCCTGATCTTCCGTCCATGTCTCCATGCGGTCGAAGATATCCTTCGCGATGGAATGCCCATCTGTGGATCCGCAGAAAGGGCAGGTATTTTTGCCGTGCGTGGACCCAATGCCTGTGCAAGAGCCGCGCACGACGGGTAAGCCTTCTGCACGACAGAGATCACGGTATGGATGCCACTTTCCGTGTTCAGGGACATATGTATGAAAGGTGGGCAACTCCCGACTGAGGGACTGCCACTCCTGCTCCTTCGACATTGTGGTGATGATAGTCTGGTAGCCATCGTGACACTCATCCAGGAGACTACGTTGTTTATGTTTACTGGGCTTACCGTCGGCCTGAGGAACCTCCGATGGTAGCCGTCTATCCCGTCTCAAGTTCCACACCACGCAGGCTGACTCCTCATCTCCGACGGAGCAGAGGGGTTTCGTAGTCGAGGCCTGATCGTGTACTACCATGACCGTGCGGAAGGGAAGCTTGCCCTTGGTCTTTTCCTTTACGGCTTCGTGGAATGCTGGCAGGAGCGCT